>JALDNG010000016.1:1757500-1805000 GCA_024349245.1 Neodontobutis hainanensis | reverse complement strand
TCTCAACATGTCACTGACAATGTTTAGTTGGAGAAGAATTTGGCATTTTAAAGCCCATGCTCTGACCTACAGTTAACTGTGGCATTTCAACAAGACCAGTCCAGCTTGACTGTATCTAGGTAAATTAAAAACTTTCTGTAAAATAATTAAAGTGACTTATTTCTTCTGCAAAAACTGAGCAGTATATTTTGGCTAAAGTTGGGAATAGTTTGGCATGTTATCATTAACAAAAGCCAAAATGGGAGTGTTCTGTCTGACTGTAAAACATTGGCAGTGGACATGACGCCATGAATTTACAATGATTTAAAGCTTACTGTTGATCACCACTGGGCTCGTGAATTTGTCTGATGCTGACTGTTGCTGAAATGTCTCCAGTGCAATGTTCTGAACCAGGCCTCATTGTCTGAATAACTTACCCTTTGGTCATTTACACAGTGCAATCCTCTAAAGCCACTGAACTGCCTTTGATCCAAAAAGAGCGTGACTTTTTAGCTCTGGGATGACATTTGGCAGCTCCGAGAGAGCATCACAGCGTTGGTCAGAAATAAGAGAACAAGAAGGTCTTTATAGCCTTCTTAGATGCCTCTGAAGTGTAATGTAAAGCTGTATAGGACTGTTGAGTGGGCTCAGTAAGTTACACACAGAGAGATGACCATATATAGGAACTATGAGGCTGTCCTCCAGGCGCTCTGAGACCACAAACCATTTATCTGAGTGAAGAGTTGCCTTTAGCCAAATACTGGAATGCCAATGCAAGCTACAGCACATTCATCTAATTCTCACTTACAGCTCAGCTAAACTTAAGTAGTTGATCCTTCTCTTTGACAAACTTCCTTCTGTATTTATTACTAAAGTGCTCAAATATGAAGTGCTTTATGCTACTGGGATTGAATAATAATTATTTGCCTCTGTATGTTTTGCTTTGTATGTCACTCTGTTGAGTAATATTCTGTTAAAAATGACTAATGGGGCTTTAAAATGATGCCACAGATTTGGGAAAGGGATCTTGCGAATTTCCCGTCTCTTCAACAGCTCTTGCAAAATGAACATTTAATGGACAAATGAACACATTCATAATAATATACAGTTTATATGCTCTTTTTTCTATTATATTATCTTTCCTGGTAATTGAACACCTCTGCAGATGAAGGACCTAAGCTTCTTTATTTGTTCAATCAATTTGTCATTCTGGCCCCAAAAAAGTCTAAACGCTTTTTAAAATACTATCTAGGCCTAATTTCTTTCATAGTGTATATGTATATGTATATTTATAAATTAATAAGTGGTTGTAGGTGTTCTGTTGGTTAAGTTCATTATGTGTGGCTGGTGCCTCATATTTTTCACACTTTCTTGGTACAATCCATAATGTTTATACTGTATCTGGCTTTTGTTCTGCTGTCATTGAAATTTGTATTCTGTCTGGCAACACTTCGGCCTGTTTGAAAATTAGTCAAGGTGACTCGCTGCGGGTTCAAATCAGGGAAAATCCATTTGCCATCTACCCTGCATTACCACTGCCCAACAATGTGTTAGATTGGCATTCAGAGAAGACACTTACTGCTTAACTCAGGGATTTGAAAGTCTTTAACTGAGTCTGTGAGACAGGGAGCAGCCACTCTTTCATCTTCTTTGTTGTAAAAGCAGATTTATGTAGCAGACAGCGTTAACTGCTCTTTGCCCATGGGAATATTACCTCCTGTTTTGCTGTAAAAAGCCAGAATATTGTATGTCAAACAATGTTAGTCAGACATGAAAACACCAGCAGGAGTCAGTGAGATCGACAGTAGGGATGGCGCTGACTGGACGCTGAGTCATGCTGTGAGTCTGTACAGTAAGAGGTTAAAGGGTCGCTGTAGTGGAGGCATGCATGGTTAATTTACTGTAGCAAATAAAGAGTGATAACATGAAAACTTTTAACATGAGGACATCCCTTATGGCAAACCTTTAAGCAGTGCTCCTCAGGGCTTTTCCTCCATCCTACTCACGATATTCAGTTCTATTGTAGAACTACACTAGAGGCACATTTTCTCGCCAGCATTATTTACTTCATTGCTGTAAATTTGGTCAGCTTAAGCACAGTGCTTGATATGTTGCAAAGAAATAAAATATTGCATAGTCCATATGTCAGATACAAGACTAAAGTTAACATCAAACCCCAAAAAAGCATTTCTACAGTTCATGGATCCAGTAGTGTATTCTCCTGGCTGCCAAAAAAAAAAACAATACCTTCTCAATACCAAATTATCTTAAGAAAGAAATAGGATGGTTAAATTCACCAAAATGCACTGCCAAAAGATAATTCATATTTCTGCTTCTGATTGTGCTTCTATGTTCAACAATACATGTTTGTCACAAAGGCAAGTGATAAGATAAATAACTGAGTTTGTTTTACATCATATCCTCAAATCCTTCGATAGGTATTTACATTAAGTAGAGACTTTTATCCAAAGTGACTGACATAAAGCTTCCATTCACCAGTGTTACAGGAACACCACTGGATGCAAGGAGGGTTAAGTGTCTTGCCCAAGGACACAACAACAGTATGAACTGTCAAGAGAGCAAACCCCCCGGTTATAGGACAACTGCTCTACCACTGAGCCATATTACACTGGATGAGGGAGACAGATATCTACTTTTATCTCAAAATGTTGGTTTTTTAAACATCCGTTAACAGATAACTGGATAATTGAGTATGTAGATCTTCTAAAGTAGTTGTATTCTGTTTTAAAAATCTCTATCAAATTTCACAACAAAATCTTTCATTTGTTTGATTCATACAGATAACAATTCCTTGTTTAAAACTAAGAGATGGAATTTTTAATGACAGGTTTAAAGTTATTTCTAGATCCTAGATTTAGTCTTGAATAAAGTCAGATTTCTGAGAAGTCAGAACTATGGCTGCCCATAAGGAACAGACATTATAGGAAAAAGAATGGTGCAAATTACATAAATCTATAATAAAATTCCTTTTCCATTTGATGCTAACTTGAGGTTTTACAAAACAGTTTTTAAAGGCTCTAATGGACTTTCCCTAACGTTTATTGTTGCCATGACGACAAGAGGCATAAGTGTTTGTTGATTGTGACATTAGGCCATTTAAAGGTTTTAACAAAAAAAAGAATAAACAAAGCTGTAAAAACCTGTTATGAAATTACAGCAGCCAAAAGCATTGCACTAAAACACTTTTTTAACCTCCGTTTTCTCTTCATCGTTTGTTTAATTGTGAGGAATCAACTTTCTATAATAAGCATTGTGTCCTCTCTAAATCTAAATGTGATCTTATTTTCTGACTTTAATCTTGGAACTCAAAAAAAGAAACAGGAAGTATTTAAAGTGACACTATATAGCATTTTATCAGTTACCTTTTGAAATCTTGAAATAATTTTAATATAATCTGTGTGTACCTCCAGTGGAGTTATTTTGAGTTATTTTTCAACACCACTGAATGCATTCTACATACTCCATTCTAATTTTATCTATGTTGGTTACATTTGGACTTATTAAACAAAAAGACAACAGAGGGAGTATTATGATTATGACCTTGGGCAGAGTCACAAAGTGATACTAGATCCATCCAGCTATTACTGAAATTACAACCGTGCCTCACAGTCACATGGGCTTCTCTGGACACAACACCAGCCCAGATTCATTGAAGCATTCATAAATAATGTGTCTTAGAGTCACAATATCTCTCACACCAACACTGATTTCTATGAAAGAAATGGCCATTCAGCGTGTACATATTACATCGGTGAGCATTTGCCTCTGGAGGCTTGTCCAGTTATTCTGGGTGAGCTCCTCTGGCGCCATGTGATGTCGATTGGAAATGAAGTGGTTGTTGCTGGCTACTAGGCAACTGCCATGAAGAACACATCTGCAACAAACTAAAAAAGAATAAGAAGCAAAGATAAGACCCCTATTGCTCAAAATATTAATCTGTCTTGTATTTGTTATGTAAATGTGAAAATTATAATAGGAGCTAATCAAGAGTGAGGCAGCGTCTTCTTTCTGGAGGACGGTGTCTTGAATCAGACATCAAAGCGCCATCTGACAAAGAAGATTACTGTTGCTTTTATTATCAGTCACTCACAGATCTTTTGAACAATGAAGGTGAGTTAGAAAAGCACTCCAAATCGTAATGGCCACACGTTAAAAGAGTCCATCTTTGTACTGAAATAAAAAAATTAAAAAAATAATGAAGACAACAGTAAGGAGAGAAGAGAAAGGCTGCAGTGGTTACGTGAAGGTGGAGAGGGCTCTCAGCCTTCGGATGTGTCTAGGAGGAAGAGTGTGGGCATTTTCTTCACCAAAGGCCAAGATGTGACAGCTGAGACAAGACACCGAGTCGCTCCTTCCCCCACTTTCAGCAAACACAGCCGTGGGCAAATGTCACTCAGCGACATCACACAGACAACTTTTTTACGCTTTAATTGAACTGGCAAGATTCTTGATTTCTTCCTGTACAGATTTGGGCCTGAGATTACTTATCCTCTTCAAAAATAACACATTCATATTCTTGTTTTATGAATTTTATTAGAGTAAAATGTTGCAAATGATCGCTCTCCATCATCTGCAAGACTTACTGACTTACACATATAATTGTTCTAAAGAGAATAGAAAGCTACTTTAAAAACTGAGACTGTTCTTTAGTTCTCCCTAATCAACTGTGCAATGATATAGATCCTACTGGATTGGGTGAAGGACATTTCCAAATGACTCTTAGTACACAAAATAAAGGCTACCACATGGTGAAATAAAATGATGTGAAACGTACATCTGAATGGAAATTTGTTTTAGGTAGAATTTTGGAGTCCAAGATGCAAGCAGTTTAGCTTGCGGCTTTTGGCTGCTCTGCGACCAGCCACTCTTCAGAGAAATGTAAGTCATCTTCTCAAGAAGTACCATGTTTAACACTTCTTTTGAAAAAACACTTGAAGTTAACTGGTTTTTCAAAGTGACTTTTTGAGGGGCTTCACTTATTACTACTACAGAGAGAGTGGTGCCAGCATCCTCTCCAACCAGCACCAATCACACACCAGCGCAGTGGCACAAGGACACAATGAGAGAACTGGGGGGAGCGGAGATCGAACTGCCAACTCTCCAGTAATTGGACGACCTGCTCTACCTCCAGTTGCTACAGCTATAGGCTTTTGCAACATTTGTTTTAAGTTAGATGTTACACCACGTGTCCAGCAATTTTACAGCTAAATGTTACCTGGTGCAGCCTAAACACTGGCTAATGTTCTCCACAGAATGAGTAACAACACATTGTCTGTGCAGTTAGGGATGATGGACAATGCATTTCAGAAGCATTAAAGAGAACACATATAATATATGTTCAGAATGAGAAACTAATTATGCTAGTAACTTATATGCGTAAAAACAAATATTTATGTCTTTTTCAATGCCAGGAGTGAAACTGGACTGTTAATTAAACTAGTCAGTGTTTAATTAAGCAAACAATTATCTACTAATAGACCCGTGATAAAAATCAGCGAGGCACAATTTATTTATTTTATTTATTTCGGGACAGTGCATTATGATAGACAAAACTGTAAATATGCCATTTTACCAAACAGATTATTTTTCAACTGTAGTCCCAGGACAGATGTTAAATGTTGTGCTAAAACAGAAGGAATAAAACTATATAATTCCAAAACATTGCAACGATAGCACACAATCTATAAAAGTGTATACAATATATACAACAGAAGCACGACAGACACAACAATCAGACATCAGACAGAGACGGGACATAACCAAGGGTCTCCCAGGGAACCTCCTAAAGCACACACAGATCAGACATCAGACAGAGACGGGACATAACAGAGGGTAGAGGGCAGAGAGAGGTAGAGTCAGTGCTTACAACGCTGGTTGACAAGCCATTTCTTCAGCTGTATCTTAAATGTGGGATAGGTGTTTAGATTTGGGATGGTGATGGGTGTGTGGTTCCATTCAATAGAATCAGACTCAGAGAAGCTGTGCTGTAACACATTAGTGTTTAGAGAGGCAAGTACATCCTTTTGGGTGAGAGGCTTGACTATGACATGCTCCAAACAGTAACAACCTCTCCTAAACCTACCATCTCTGCTCACAGTGAGAGATGGTTTTCACTGGTTTCAGAACAGACTGTAAAGAGTGGATCTAAAACTGTGGTGTTGAATATACAGTGTTTATGGCTTTTAGTTCAAACTTTAAATATAGGCTAAAGAAATGTGTTTTTATTGAGCATAAGTTCTAATGTGGCCCTTAGGAGAAAAATTATTGCCAACCCTTGATTTAAACTTATGCAATAAATGATTGGAAACAAAGATTGTTTATGGTTTATCCTAGTTTTCTGAACTTTAACTTTAGACACATTACATTTTGACTCATTATTTAATGTTACAAGTTTCCCAGTCTACAGGCTGTAGGGTTTAGCTCCACCTTTAAGGAAATGTATCCACCATAAGAACCCAATCTGATGGCTTATTAAATTGGTAAAGTGTGTGCTTTTTGACAATAGAACGTCCCTAATACAGAACTAACCTGTTAATACTAGCTAGTTATGCACACTGTTGCTGATGTAAACCAGGAGCTTTTAACATCCTTTGAATTCCTAATAGGTAATAAAACACTTTTCATGTCATGGCAGGTTGCTTGTACGAGCAGACTATCGACATACCTTCTGAGACTTTTATAGCCTGTCTCAGTCCAGTTAGGGTGGGTGAGAGGGTGATTGGGGGTTATTAACGCTGTGTTGTTGAGCTCCTGGTTGTTGACATGCTGCAGGTAGGGGCCTGTTGAATGTCCAGCTGAGCCAGGAATGTGGAGGCCCTTTGGGTGTGGAGCAAACCAGGATCAGCCTCGCAGACACAAGATGGTCGGGCTGCTGAGTAAAACGCTCCAATCATTGCTTCATCACAGGTATGACAAATGAGCACAGGCCATCCTCAAAGCACAAAGCTGCAAAACAAAGCCCTCAGTGGACAGTGACAGGCTGCATCGTAATGACGGCATGCTAAGCCACACCATCTGAGGACCCTTTCTAGTCGAGCCTCCGGGGGTCTCCCAGTGATTTATGACTGTCTCTGTGATGGCCTGTGTCTATCTTTAGCTCGGCTGACTTTTATGAGTGTGCTGAAGTGAAGGAGCGCAGTGGGATTGTTGTCAGAGCGGGCTCCAGATGTTCAAATCAGCCGCCACTGTGACTTTACATTATTTCCCCCATAGGCTGAGCATACTTGCTAAGAGTGCCGGTAACCCCTACAGAAATAGGCATGTGTTACCAAAGCCCTCATCTGCTACTGTTTCTTGCCACATTATAAAACCAGTGTCCAGCCAACAAAACACGAGGAGATAGTAACGCCAGGTGATGCAGCATTGGTGTAGTAAAGTGAGCCTGTGTTAACAGGTTGTGCGAATAAATATTCTAGGGATGTGCTCTGTGCTCAGAGGTCTGTGAAGTGATTTAAAAGCATTGGGAGAGTTTAGCTGAGGGACAGGAGCAGGTGTTTAATGTTTAATCAGAATTCTGATTCATAAGTCTATTAAGAGCTTCACTCTTCTTTTAACAAATTGGGAACCTTAACCCAGTCTTCAAAAGTCAAATGCAACTATTTCAACTTTCTATCAACCACTGATATGAAATCATCAATGTGTCAAATACCATATATTAGACATATTTAACATGTTACCACTTCCAGTCCTAAAAAATCTAAACTTCACTTAGTTCTTACTGTAAACCAGGTGTAAACTCATGTGATTCTCTTTATGTCTTACATCAATGTCAATATGTGTTTTTCCATCTACTAACACACTCAATCAGCCACAAAACAAAGCCAAGTTTATTCAGAATTGTATGTTTTGAAAAATTAACAATCAACTCAAAAGTGCTATTTTCTGGAACTAGTGGTGTTGTGAGAGCCCTCAATGATACATGACAACGTTTTGCATTTAAAAGGGTAACACTTGTCACCAGAAGAAAAAAACAATCTCCTAAAAATGAGGCAATTTTGGTCAAACTGTTTTGACAAGAAAAACATGAAAGGAAACACTTTTGGTTGGAATCATTACAATGTTTGCACCTGATATTTGGTGATTTTTTTTTTTTTTTACTTCTATTTACAAATTGTCTGACCGTTGTGAGGGGAGCCATCTTGTCTGACCTGAGAGAAAAGTGATGTGCTATGCCCTGAAGCCTGTCATATAGCTTCCATATGGTACAGTTTATTGTGGGGGGGAAGGGTTGCATTAAACACATTCCTCTCCAACAGGCCTTATATCAGCATGCCAGCGGGTCCCAGCTCTGCGGCGACGTGACTCACCACTCAGGTGTGTTTACAGCATATTACACAACAAAGACCTATCACTCCTCTTCCCAACACGTGTTTCACCAGCTCCAGGAAAGACTCACAGTTATTCAGCAGCGATGTGTCCCAGGTGACGACCCTTTTAAACATGTGCTTATACTTACATAAACACATGGAGATGAAGGGGGCCGGCATTATGCAGTGCTCAGAGGCATGAGGTAAAATGGAGATGTCAACAGGGTCATTTCTTTTAACACAGAACCAACAATTACATTCCACCTCCACCGCCATGTTAGTCATTTCAGCCGTCGCAAAAACCAGCTGGGCAAAAAGATGGCTATTTGTCTCACTGATGTGACGGGGAATTTTCCACGACTTATCTAATATTTCAGTTTCGTTCACTTCTGTTCCCTTTGGATCCGTGCCAATATAGTGAGGAATGTCGGCAGTTATTTCCATGTACTTCTATTTGGGCCAGGATGGAATAAGATAAATTTGTACTGAAATGGATAAATTTGTTTTTCTTAGTGAACACTGGAATAAAGGGCATATCCTTTTTTTTAATCACGTATGATATCATAGTCATACAAAGCAGCGTGTTTATTTAGCACTTAGAAGGGTATATAATAGACATTGAGACACATACATTTTTTATAATCACTCACTGAACATTGACACTTATGGTGATCAATTGTTGATACATGTTGTTAATATGTCTCAGATGCTCAGAGTGAGGAGTTACCGTCTTAATATGTCAAAAGCCACAGACGGCCCAGTGAGCATATGCTTTGCTGACTACTGCCGCCATTTACACAATTACTGTATATTACAGTTGTATTCTCCTGATAGATGGATTTTGTATCAGTGTGGCTCTAACAATTAGTTTTACATCTGACTACCATCAAACTAATTTAGTCCATTCAATGGTGGCGCAACAATTATCAGCAAAACCCAATTAATAATCCACACCAAACTCTGATGGGCAGCGGAGAACTCCAGGTCGCCCTTACAATGCGCATGTAATGTTACATGAAAACTTTGGATTGTTAGGAGACTATTACATTTACACTGGACGGGTTTGTTGCTAGCTGGCCACTTAAGTTGATGAGACAAATTGGGAAGCCTTGCCATTAAAGAGGCTGGTCTATTTTAAAATGCTGTAAAGTACTGTAAGCAGAGTAGAACCCCATACACACATACACACATACACACACAAACACACACACACACACACACACACAGACACATGCACACACACACACACACACACACACACACACACACACACACACACACACACACATACACAAACATACACACACACATGCACACACACACACACACACACACACACACACATACATACATACACACACACACACACACACACACACACACACACACACATACATACACACACACACACACACACACATACATACATACATACACACATACACACACACACACACACACATACACAAACATACACACACACACACACACACACACACACACACACACACACAATCATACATACATACACACATACACACACACACACACACACACACACACAGTCTCACGCACACACACATAGACACACACACACACAGTCACGCACACACACATACACACACACACACACACACACACAGTCACACACACACACACACACACACATAAACACACAGACACACACATACATACATACACACACATATACACACACACACACACACACAGTCACACACATACATACACACACACACACACACACACACACACACACACACACACACACACACAGTGAGTACACAAAAGTCTTGATTTGGTTTGAATAAAATTCACATCAGATATGTAACTGTAGCTAAGTGTTCATTACTTGGGTTTACATATTGCATGTTTTTGTGAATTAGTATTAATAAGTGCACTAGAGACATTATGGATTGTTTATTGAGCAGTATCTGGTCTCTTATGACTACTGTAACACTTTTTACACTTCTGACAAAACAGAGAAGCGAGCTGATGTGACACCATTTGCGGGTTTTATGTGACTCACACCCCAAAATAGAAACTAAAGTCGTTCCATATGTAGCTTGTTGAAATTAACTGTATTGTTTCTCGGACAGAATCATAAAGCGGTCTGATCAGAATTAAAAAAGATCAGCACATATAGAGCTCTACCTAAGGCACAGATGAGAAGATTTAGTAACATGGCACACGTTTGTTTATCGAGACGTAAGTCCTCAAATGATGCTAATGCCTGATGCTAATGCTAATTTAACTCCTTTATTTACCTCCAATCCTCACATACTCACAACTTGCACAGCTGTGTCCTCCTCCTGAAACACCACATGTCTGGCAGGGATAAAAATAAATACATGCGAGGGGTAAAATAAACACTTGATTCCTCTGTAATGACAGCTACGCCAGTGTTTTCTCACTGCTCCATGGGGCTAGTGTCAGACAGGCGCGAATAGAAACACCTCAGTCCCACCTGGGAATGACTGCTGGGGCACAAACAATCTGCCTTAGTCTAAAACGGCGCTGAACAGCATGGCATCCATGTTTTTCTGAGGAAATTCGGCAGTGGATCTGGGAGTGAAGATGAATAAGTCTTGTGATGCAGATTGTTTGTGCTGCATGTATTCCCCGATCAGCATCCCATTTTTCATCAACACACTGTTTTGTTTCTCTTCACCCAAAAAAAAGATCCCCTCAGTGTCAAAGACCATTAAATTGAGAGAAAAATATATTAGGCAAAAAGTTTTGGCAAAAGTTGTAAAAGTGTCAAAGCAGCCCAGTGGCAGTGTTGTAGGTGATCATGTGACTGAGGTCATTAACAGAGATAGTCACTACACCTGGATGATGACAGAAAAGGAGCATTCCAAGTAAGTACAGTTGTGCTCATAAGTTTACCCTGGCAGAAACTGTGATTGTTTGGCCATTTTTCAGAGAATATGAATAATAACAAAAATACATTTTTCTCACTCAATGTTAGTGGTTGGGTAAAGCCATTTATTGTCAAATGTGATCTGTTTGCTTGTAATCAGTGTGTGTGTATAAAAGGTCAGTAAGTTTCTGGGCTCCTGACAGACTCTTGCGTCTTTCATCCAGTGCTGCACTGATGTTTCTTTATTCTGAGTCATGGGGAAAGCAAAATAATTGTCAAAAGATCTGCGGGAAAAGGTAATTAAACTGTATAAAACAGGAACGAATATAAAAAGTTATCCAAGGAATTATGTGGTGTGGCTGTTTCAAGATGTACAATAATGCACTTGAAGAAAAATGGGCTGCATGGTCGAGTCGCCAGAAGAAAGCCATTACTACACAAATGCCAGAAAGCATCAATACGCCAAACAATACAGAGACAGGCCTCAAAACTTCTGGAACAAAGTCATTTGGAGTGATGAGACCAAAATTAAACTTTTTGGCCACAACCATAAACATTACATTTGGAGAGGAGTCAACAATGTCTATGATGAAGTGTGCACCATTCCTACCGTGAAACATGGAGGTGGATCACTGATGTTTTGTGTGAGCTACAAAGGCACAGGAAAAGATGATTGCAACATTGTTGTGTAAAACAACTCTGGTCAAGAGTCTGTGGTGAAAATATTCTGAGAATCGAGATTAAGTATCTGTTCAGGGACAAATATGGCCCGAGAGCAGGGACAATGTGTGGAACAATTTGGAAATGGAACAATTTTCTTGTGAAGGAAAGGTCCTCTAGAAACACTGAGAATGTGAAGAGAACGAACCAGAGCGGTGTGAAATAAGTCTGACACATAAAGGTCTTACATCTCATATCTGTGAGTGATCTGTAAAACCAACGAATCACTAGTTTGTACAAAAGTCTTAGCCTGACTGGCCATCTTAATCTAATATTTATTCTACACAAACAAGTATTCAGGGCTCTGTGTTTTAAGTTACTCATTTGGATTTCAAATAATGAATACCAGCTGATGCAGAACAAAGAAGTACAATAAGAAATAGGGTTGTCCAGCATCCGATCAGTACTCAGTACACCCTGCTGTCTGTGCCTCTTGTACTCATTTGACCTCAGATACTGACATACGAGTACTTTATTCACTGCTGTGTAAGATTTTATTCCTCCTTTTCTCTTTACAGCACTGTTTAGACATAATAAGATAAATGATAACAGTAAAGTAAACTGATCCCTCTACAGACTCTCTGTGTAACTGCAATAGAGTCATATGTTTTGTGGAGTGGAGACTATACAAGTGGTTGGAAGAAAAAAACAAAAAAGTCCTGAAACGATGGGTAATTTTAGTGTATTTTTTTCAAATTACAACTCTGCTAGGATCCAGTGTATAGGCCTATTTCTGCTTCCCATATTTGAGGGCCGTGTTACTCATCTCTTTAGCCTCTGATTAGCCTCTGTTTCAGGGACAAGAATGTTACATTGGACGTTTGTGTCCAGCTGAGGGTACTGTGTCAGTAAGATTTTTTATAAAAAAGAATTTTATATGTGGATGCATCTTTTAAATGAGCAGAAGCTAATATCTCAACACAATTATAGCAAACCCCATAATATATACATTAAGAGGTTTTCATCTGAGAAACTGATCAATAGAGAATGATTTGAACACTCTGATAACTACCTGCTTCTAGAGACTCAAGTGTTGGACAGAGAAGGGCAGGTTGACATTAGAGCACCATCACCAATCAGTCACACACGTCTCTGTTAAGACTTCATATTCAGCAGTTAAGATGCAGCCTTCGATGAAGATGCAGAATACATTGTCCCCTCACCTATCTGATTTTGACAGTACAGTAGCAGGAAGCCAGAAAGGAAGTATCATTATTGTGTTTGCTAAGTCAATTTCCTGAGCTCTGCTTGTATCCATCTCCAGTGTGAGCTGAGTGATCAATGTGCTGCCGTGGATATGCTATCACGTTACAATGTGAAGCCACATACACGTGATTCCCTTTGCCATATCTCCGCTAAAGTGCACAATTTAAACAGTTTTGCTCTGTTGTTCCCACAATGCACCTTTCTCAGCGCTCATCTCTTGCCTCGCGGGAGACAACAGGCCCAGGCAGGCAGACGACAGACAGACGGAATATCACATCCTCCAGAGGCAACAGTCTCCTCCATCAAGATACAGTCACCCACTCGAAGGTCAACCACATCTCCCAAATTAAATCTATTATTGTTTCCAAAATGCACACATCAAAAGTGTCTAATCTTTACAGCCAAACAGAAATGCAGCCAGAGTCATTTGTAATCTACATGTTTTCAGATACACTGCACTGAAAAAATATCTACTGTAGTGTCAATCCTCCAAATCCCAGTGATGATTGGTCAGCGATTGGCCAAGTTGGATCAATGATGCATTGTGACCTCAGAAAATCATGAAAATACAGATGCATCAGCTTTCAGCTCCTTAAGGCAGCTGGAGGAATTCTTTTTTATGGGAAAAAAATGTCTGCAGCTTTGTGCTTTTTGTTTTTTGTAGATGAAACACAATATTTATGCACAAGAAGAAGAATTCAACTGGAGAATACACCGTGAAAGAACTGTTTAAAAAAAAAAAATCTAAATTTGAACATTAAGTGATTGCAAAACATTACTTTTCTTAAGCAACTCAACTTTTTGCTTTACCCAAACTAAAAATAACCACCTCACCGCGCCAATGTGAACTTTGTGTCGGGCCTCCCACGGGACAGTACGTCCTGGGGAATCCTGGAACTTCTCAGAGACTGGATTGCAATGGTTTCCATAAGCTGCTGACATCATTGTGTTAGAGCCTGCTGGGATTATGATTGGTTACATAAATCAAGCTTGTGTGTGTGGGGGTGTGGGTGATAATCATGTGCAAGCATATGTCTGGGTATACCCAAGATACCTCTCTCTGCTTCTTCCCTCTCTATCTGTGTGTGTGTGAGTACATTACAGGAAAACAGTGACTAATGTCTGCCCTCTTGTCTTCCGTAAGATGATCTGTCCCTGAGGCAAACCGAAGGGCACCGGCTTTTTCTCTGCCCAAAGATCTTTCACAAAACACAAGACATTGATCCTATGTTACAGCTCAGTGAGAGTCATAATCGGCCCCAGCTCGATGATGTTCATGAATGGACGGAGCCAGTCTGTGTGCAGTCATAGTGTCTCTTGCTCTGGCAGCCACAAGGTTAACTGGCGTCCATTACCTAAGCCACAACATCCAAGGGAGATGACCCATATAGTGCTAAAACTGGTAGTGCTGCATTACTCAGACTGTGTAAACACGGAAATAGTTCGAGGAGCTATGTCTATACATTTCGGAGCACTCTTACTGACAAATGTTGATTATGAGACAGACTAGAAACTTCAAATGGAAGATAATTAAGGAACATAAAGGAACAAAAAAGGAACTCTATGTAAGAGTGCTAGCTAGTGATGCTAATGTGAGAACCTCATCATAGTTTAGCACTCACGATGTCTGGCTTACCACAGACACTAACAACTCTCACAAAGGAGTTTAACAGACCCTTTACAAGCAATGTCATCAAAATCTATATCCAACATTTCCATGACACAATCAAAGGTTTCTTTGCACAATTGTTTTCTTGTTGCATGAAAAAGAGAAGGCACAAACAGTTCTTGGGTTATTTGTATTTGAAGAGGTCTACAGCAGTTTTTCTCTTGCATTTCTTTTGTAACTGTCAAAATATGTAAACTTTTAGCTGTACTTTCAATTCTAGGAACATTCTGCTTTGGATAATATTTTTTTAGACACAGCCACATGAACGTAAACCAGTTTGTATCATTAGGCTTATTTCAATCCATTGTCCCTACATTCTCATACGTTCATACACCAGAGCTGTGTCACTGGAGGCAAAGTGGGTTAAGTGTTTTTTCCCAAAGACACAAAAACAGTATGAACTGGAAGGAGCGGGAATCAAACCGCCAACCTTCCAGTTATAGGACGATGCTCTACCACACTGTGCCCCACAGCGTAGGTTACACAAACATAACAAAGATATATTAAATAATCTGCAGTGGAAAGAAACCTTCACAATAGTATTTGCATAAATCATCTCCTTCCAAAAACAGCTTGTTTATCTCTCCAACTTTGCCTCGACATATTGTTTAGCATAAAGCTCCATTTTTTTTGGTCCACAGAATATCAACTAGTGTTTTTAAATGAATAAATGGCTCCTTCTAAGTTACAATGTTGTTTTTTTTTCCCTCGGCGTGTTTGTATTCTTTGTGGCTATGGACAGGGTAACAAAAGGTGACACTTAATTTACCTCTGTCATGTTTGACAGAGCGTCTGCTGCATCCATAATTAATCCACAAGTGTTTTGCACATTGATACCAGCAGCAGCACGACCCCTACCTATGTACTTTCTCGCTAAAGGCTTAGTTCACACAGTCCAGGCAAAATATGGATCTGTTGCCGCCGTCACGAAGCAGCTTGTGTGTATCAACAACTGTGGAAAGATATGGGTTAGCTATAGCTGATAACACTCGCAGTGATTAGCAAGACAGGCGTTGTGTTCTGCCTTTTAAACAAGGCTTTACAACCATGGCATTACCCCTCTATAGGACAACCTGCACAAATAGAGTTGCTCTTTACAGCCCTAATAAGAGGCGCTTGGAATAATGAGAAGCCGAGCACAAGACAAGGGTGATATGTGTTAAAGTATAGCAAAAGGGAAGTGCTGTTCGTTCTATTTTTACACACAGAATCTTAATGAAACATCCCCACATTTCCTCAACGCCCTCCCCTTTCTTCTCAATGAATTCACTTGGTTGTAACAAATCGAGGCAGTCGCAAGAAAAATGGTGCATAGAGACGACTGGTCTAGGCGTTCGGATTAATCTTACAGAGGAAGTGTGTGAGAGACGCAAAGTACAAGAACTATTATTATGCTGCAGTCTTAGTTCACACAGAGTTCTGATAGGAACCAAATGATGAGACGTGCCGCTGGAATTAAAATGACTAATTAGGCTGATCAGTCAAATGATGCGACTCCTGAAAAATAAATAACTTTTGAATGTTGGACAGAGAAAGATTTATACAAATAATTAGTCTGGTCTCTGTGGATTTGAGTTGGGTTTTCAGGGAGGAATTGTGACAGATGCAGAATAAATTGCCTCAGGATAGACTATACATACAGCCAATCAGAGAACAGGAGGCGGAACAATGGACAGAGAGAATACACTAAAACCTGCCCCATTTTAGAGCAACTGTTATGAAAGATCCAGGATTATTTATTTTAAGTAGAAGCTGCTGTGAAGGGAAGGGATTCCAGACCCAAAGGGGGCTGTTTTTATTTTTTTTTTGGTTCCATCTCTGGGATTAGTATTTAGGTTTGGTGCTGTTTTTAAAGGTTTCATTTTGGAGTAAAGCCAAATATTAGACTTTTGACCCCAGGCTATCTTTATGCCTCAATTGTGCACAAGTTCAGCAAATGTTTTTTTTTATTTCTGTAATCCATTTTCAGCAAAATCTCTATCAACAGCAACATAAAAAAACTAAACAGAAAAGGTTTTAAAATGAGGATAATTTTAAACAAATCCTGATGTCTTGATTTATTATTCCATTGTCTTTTATAAAATCCCAGCTAAGAAATAATGGTGGTCAATTAATTATACATGCAGAGGCCTTTTTAATGATAGGCTATGATCAAAGTTAGTGATTTTATGAGGATAAGTACATGAAACAACGTTTAGTTCAGTACTGTGTAAGTAATTTATTTATTTTTTTGCCCCAAACCAAACTTTGACCTTTGAGGTATCTGGCACTAAGATGTGAGCCACTGATCTTTCAAGTCCTGTCAGTTGTGATGTTGCATCCTCAGGAAATTAACAGGTACTCACCACTGCAAGAAGCCCACAAAAGCTAATAATAATAATTTTGTATATTGTCCTATCTAGCTGTCTTTTAAACATATATCTGACAACGATACAGCTGATTGTCAGGTTTGACACAGGTTTCTTTAATTCCAGTAGAATATATAACTAGGAGTTAGAAAATGCAACAAACTTATCCAAGTACCACAATGTAAAAGAACATTTCTTCTTTGCCTATGCATACATTCCACCATAACTAAGGTGTATAAAAGAGGCAATACGCACAAGAATATTAACACAAAGTGAGACATAAAGGTACATTTAACAAGCAGTACATGGCTTTTTTGGGGGGACTGACATATAACATAATGGTAATCCTACACATGTAATTATATAATTAAAAAGGTATATGTGTAATTCCACAATGTGTTGACACTTTTTCACAAGCATCAAAAACACCATGTAAGTATCTGTTACATGACGGATATTATGTTAGTTTATTTGACATGGACAGTGTACATTAATTAACATTGCTGTAAATGCACCAGAATTAGCCAAAAAGGCTATTTTTCATCCGTTGTCCCTGGACAGATCTTAAAATTGTCTACCTAAAAACACACTAAAAAGATTACATAGAACAATACAATAAAAAGCAATAAAACAAATATAACACTTCAAAACCTATTGCTAAATACAATATACAATGTGTCTGTCTGTGTCACATCCAGCAGCACTGTGTTGAGAAGTTCATGCAGCAGGACAATTGACGTGAACCCTGGGGCAGGTCAGACTCAGGACAGGGTGGGGGGCATGTGAAAGCTACTTTGAGGAGAGGGCAAACAAATATTTGACAGCAGCAGGAGCTCTAGCAGCGGTCGGTATCAGTAGCAGAAATAGGCGCGACGTGGTGCGTTTGTAGTGCGAGGGGCGGTCAAGTACATAGTGGAGTTGTCTGGGCTCTTGTGTCCACTCACAGCGTGCGCGTGTACGTGCGTACGTCCAGAGAGGGAGGGAGGGCAGCTGTAATTGGTTTCTCAATGAAAGCTCATCAGCTGCTCCCGGGGGGTTCGCTGCTCTGTAGCGTGTAGCGCTGCTCGCTCTGAGCTGCTGGCGTGCTCCAAACGCCACTTCGGACGCTTCTTGTGAAATAAACAAGTGGGCAGTGAAGAGGATCATCGCGAGCTCCAGCATACTCATCATTTGTCAACCTCCTGCGCGGGATTTGACTGCGTTTCTTTCCTCCAACCTGTACGGGAAGCGCGTCGCCGTCGGTGTCAGACGGTGGGAGCAAAGTTTATCGCAAACATGAGTGATCTGGAGGATGACTTCGCAAAGATCCTGCTGATGAAAGAGGAAAGGATACGGGACTTGGAGAGGCGTCTGGCGGACAGGGAAGATGAGATCCAGGAACTCAAGAGAAAACTGCACAAATGTCAGTCGGTGCTGCCATCCGCTCAACTTATCGGGCCGAGAACCCGCAGGGCGCAGGGCATCTCCGCGGAACCGCAAACGCACCAGGACTTGTCAAGGCAGGCTTTTCGGAAATACGCCAAATCGGACTGGTAAGTTCACGTGTTCGTGTGTTTCTCTGCTCTGGCGTGACCTGTGAGCACTGACACGCACGTAAAGCATTTGATTTAGTTTAATTTGGCACATTTTTCCCACCGTGAAACTTGTTGTGCGCCCAACTCACTCCCACTCCACTTTCCCCTCGGCCCCCACTGTGTTTTTACAAATAGTTCCGTTTAGCCATGAATGGACTGAGCACTTCTCCTCCTTGTTTCATTCTTTGGAGCCGATGACGCAGCTCCAAGTCAGGCGAAGCAGCTTCAGAAAAGAGCTCCTAATTGATCAGATCCATCATGGCAGTCCCACAGGACGCAGACAGGAAGAAGTGCAATGCATTATTGGCTTTTAGTAGCTGGACGCTGAGGACCAGAAGTGCATGTCTGAGGATATTTAATACTCCATTAGAAAACGCTTTGTTTGACCATATGCTTCCTTCATCACCTTTAGGTGCTCGTTTTAGCCTCTAGTGCAACAGTTTTCAGGGTTTGACAAGAATTGTTAGTTATCTCTGAAAAGTTTGGGGCACTTTCTGTGCTTGATAGGCGAGATAAACAAAAACTCGTCTTAATAAAATGCTTCATTAAGATTATAAACACAAGCACGTCAATTTGATAACTTGATTAAAATGCATTGGACAGTTTGGGTAATTTTATTTAGCCGGCTAGACAGCTTCCTCTGCTCATTTGCATGTATAAATTGCAGGGCACTTTGTTATTATTTGCAGTCAGCCAAGAAACACATTTGTCTTCTTCAAGTTAAAACCCAACATTTGAAAGTGATGCTTCTTCAAATAGACTTAGATTGCATTACAAGGAGCTCCAAGTAAACAAACCGGCATGTCAAATTATTATTATTTTTTATCAGTGTCGTTTTGTCCCTTTTCAGTGTCATCTTGTCAGAATTATAGCTAGAGAAAAAAATTCACTGCATATTGTAGCTACTTTATTTTGGTTTTGCACAGTCCTGTGTATCAGAAAATGTCATCCAGCAAGTCTGATAATGGGTCTTTTTGAAATAATGAAGATACACAGGACTGCTTAAGCGCCCTTCCATGTTGGATCAAAACGAATAAAGACATTTGCTGCACAAACTGCAATATTTCATCAGGAAAGTCACATTGTGACATTCACTTAGTTTTGCTCCCTAAACTTGACTACTGTTTTTCTCAGATAGATTTCTAAGTAGTCATTGTAAAACTTCTGTGCACTTTTCTATTTTTACGGCCTGTCGACCTCACAAGTTTCTATTTGCAGTGCCTCAGGTTTGATCACATGCCAAATGCTGCACAGGCCTTTTTTGAGACAGTGCATAACGACTTTGTGCGGTCATTTTAAGTCTTTGAATGAAGTAAGACTATTAGGGGTCATCAGTAAGCCTGTAGGTGTGAGGGCATTTGTGTGCATGTTTGTCCGTCCTGGGGTCATAGTTAGGATCATAGACAGTATGACACCTTACCCCCTCCATTAGAGCTGGGACAGCAGAAGCATGACAAGAAGAAGAAGAAGCCCACAGGCAGCATCTTGTCCGGGGCCTCATCCAGTCTCATCAGGTTACCGCAGCATGGAGCGCCGGATCCTGTTTCTATCGATCTGCAAAGGAAAAGGGCTGAGCGGGATGGTTAGGGAGGTGAAATTTAAAGCGCAGAGGTGCTTTGAAGGACAGTGGGCAGGACGGCGGTGATGGCAGGATGTGGGGAAATGTAACATGTTCAGACTTCCACAGACATGCACTTTAGTCAACTTTACTGCTGATCAGGCTCCTGCACATTACTGACAGTGATTTTAACTGAAAAAAAAAACTACATTCATTCATCATTCAGCTATAGATTAGTGCAGATCGTCTTGATGCATTATCTTTCAGGGCACTTCGAGGCTAGGGACTGTCAATACAAAACACAAAAATCTCAATGTACAATATAAATACAAATATATTTCCCCCCAAGAAGTAACAAAAGACAATTGTCCCTAATGCCACACAAGCAGCTGCTAATACCAACATTTATGAGCCAATAGCAAATAGCACCAGTAAGAAAACATATTATGAACATGAGGGCTTTGTGGTATAAGAAAAACACGTACTTAGAGATACCTTTGTATAATAATGTAAAGAATGCTTGCTTTAAGCTATGGTTATTGCACATGTTCGTATTGATGTCATATTTGCAATATATTGTTACCAGTTGTGAGTCCACTGCAAAAAACACTTTGAGGCAGAAAATATAAAAGAGGGTATTTCCTCCCGCTCATGTCATACATATCGTACAAAGGTGTAGACTAACATGTCATTTTGGAGCACTTTTGCCATTTTATAGTAAAGATCTGATTGTAAAATGCAGATTCTGGACTGTGCAATTCATTTTCCAGTCTGGATACATTAATGTGAAATCCACATTTGCTCAGTAAAAAGCAAAAAGTGCACATTGGAAGTGCACAAGTCCTGTTGACAACAACACAGTGCTCACTTTTGCAAGTTGCATAACAGCTTCAAAATCTACACTATTGCACATATAAATATTTTTAGTCTTTTTATAGATCCACTGGCACAAATGTTAAGTGGTATTGTGAGCCTCACCCGGTATCTGTTGCTGTCTATTGTTGATCCTCAGTAACCACAAGAGGGCAGCTGTGATCTTTTCTTAGCCTCACTTGTCTCTTTCCATTTGTGTACATACCTCACTGTCAGGAGAAGCTGTCTGCGCCTCCCATCAACGCCACTGTCACCCCTCTCACACCTCTCACTCTCAAACCCGTGGAAAAACACCCACATCTCTCATGTAAAAAGTCCACGTCCAGTAATTTGCTGTTTTAAGCCTCTTCCATATTTATCAGATTGTCCTTGACAGCTTATCCCTCTTTGAATTTTGGAGCTGACACTGGGCCAAAGGCTGGTGCTGAGATGTGGATGACTCACTGGGATAACGCGGACAGACATCACAAAGGCCAGACGCACTAGATTAAAATGTGGAGGAATGTGGAGGTGCTATGGGGATCTGGGAATCTCCAGGGTTGCTTTGGGATTTGCGCGTCCGCCTTGTAACATTCAGGATCAGTCTATTTTTATGGTTTGGCTTTCCACTTTATTTGCAATGTTAACAAATGAAACCCATTCTTCTTTTTCACACAACCAGTCACCAATATATAGAATTCGACTGAAATATCTCACAGAAAAACTCAGATACAATTACACTGTTGTTAATATAATATTTTCACGTGTTTCATCAGTAAATGATATCAAGGACCAAATAAATGTAACGGAACACAGCAATATATGTGACTATAATATTTTGCGTTATGTGAAATATTGAAGACGCGTTCAGATAGGGCTTATTTCTCTCAAAATGAAACGTAGCTTATGCGTCGTTGCACTTAATGCGCTTGACACGTGAGTCTTTTGACCAAGCTGTCCCGTTTATTTCACGCAAAGGCTCGTTAAGTTTCTATCACCTTCACCTTCCATGAGCTACTGCTTCTCTATTTCTCCGCGCGCATCCAGCCGCCTCAGGGCGACTCGCTGAGGTATGATGACACGCTGGCTCTCTCACTGGGTCCATTATTCATGTGAGACGAGCTCCGTTGTGCCAGACTGCACTGTGCAACGGATTCCTGTAGGCGCCCTTCTCGCCATGCGCTCTGTCCCGGTCGCAGCCTGACGCACACGGAGAGGACGCTCCTCCGCTGTCACAGGAGGAAGAAGAAGGAAGAAGGAGGGAGGAACGCTCACACACGGAGAGAGAGAAAGAGAGAGAGAGAGAGAGAGAGGGGGGGGAAACTTTGAGTGGTTGCGCTTCAGACGCGTTATGGGTTCACCTTAGCTCTGCACAGCGCAGGAGCAGAGGAATCCCTCTGAGGAGAGACCCAGACGCCCAAAAGACAAAGTTTATGCCTCGCTGCGACTGGCTGCGTTAAAGTTAGCGGGGAGTGAAATGGGCACGCTGCGTGACCTGCAGTACGCGCTCCAGGAGAAGATCGAGGAACTGCGCCAGAGAGACGCGCTCATCGACGAGCTGGAGCTAGAGCTGGACCAGAAGGACGAGCTCATCCAGAGACTACAAAATGAGCTAGACAAATACCGCTCGGTAATCAAGCCCGCCACGCAGCAGGTCCACAAGCACAGCGAGCTGCCGGAGCTCCAGCGGACCAAGAGGCAGGCGATCTCTGCCGAACCCACTGCCTTCGACATCCACGACCTGAGCCATGTCACACTGCCATTCTACCCCAAGAGCATACAGTAGGTGTCCTTCACAAAAAATGTCTTTAACCTAGAGCTTTGTGTGGCTGCGGTCCACTATCCTGACTCACCTCTGTCTGTGCGTAACATAACGTATGCAGCAGCAGCAGGTGCAACACCTGTAGCACAGACTGGTTGGTTTCACAGGACTTTTGAGGTAAAGCAGGTTCGGTTTGGTTCTAAAGGTCATCCGCTAAACTCTGAATGAATGGCTACTATACTGCCAGTTCTTTACTGTTTTTTTACATGGAAATTCTTTACAGTGAATTTTATGGCAAAAAAAAACAAACCTGTGGCAACAACATTGTAACCTTGACAGGCTACAAACTCATATAGCTTAACTGATCAAAATGGCTTGATCATAATCTTATAGTTTGTAAGTATAATTGACTGTGTTGCCATGGTAACAAAGACCTCAGGTAGCCCTGCAAGTTCAATTACATTACAGAGTATTGATTTTATTCACAATTAAAACTGGTCCTACAACAAAGACTAGTTTAAGACATCTTAAATCTGACCCATGCCGGGAGATCCTTGTGTGTCTTTTGGAATGATATATTGTAACACACACCTATATATTAAAAGCTAATAGACCGTGCCCCGTGTGTCGGGCTGATAATGTGACATATCTCATGGTGTGGCATTGGAAATAGGATTTGTATTGATGTCTGTCTTTATGGTGACACTGACACAGTTATCAGCAGCTCAAGATCAGATGTGAGTAGAGATGAACATGTCCCAGTGACAGCCGTTATAGGTTTAAGGAGCTAACAGTGTCACATGAATCTGTCAAATACAGTCCAGAACTCGGCACTCTCTGTGTTTATCTTCAGATTTACACTGAAGCCGAAGCAGCCACTCTGTCTGTTCTTAACCAAACACCTCTGTCCTGACGCTTAACTTTGTCCAAATGAAAATGGGACTAAAATAGTGGACAGCTGCGTATTATTCCAGCTGTTTGACAGACTGGGCTGAAGGTTTGTTTTATAAATATACTTCCGGCTTAAAACACTTCCTTGTTTGTGAGCCAAGAATGTCCATGTACTTAAATGTGGACCCAAAGGCAAAAAATAAATAATAATGCTACATTTAAATAGATATTTTAATGCAAAAAATAAAAAAAAACTTCACATATTTCAAAATTTAAATGTAGTAAAACCTGACTTTACCCAGCAGAAGTCCTAAATCTTCTTTGGGTGGAACGTACCAGTCAATATTACATTATATTACACTAAACACACAATAAGAAGTACTCCAATGCCTAAATGCAGACACCGTTACGTACTATGCACTGCTGTCTGTGCCTCTTGTACTCATTTAACCTCATTAGATACTGCCATGTTGAGTACTTTATTCACTGCTGTGAGATCTCATGCCTCATTTTCTCTACAGCACTGTTTGGACATGTCTTACTGTAAAGGAAAATGCTGAAAGCAAAATAAACTGACAAAAAAAATGTGTCACTAATAACAGCTGAAAATGTTCAATATTAAATACTCAGTATTGACAAGTACTCATACTTGGTGGTGGTATCAAGAGGTCCAGATGAGAAAGTGGGTTGAGATTCAGTCAGCATGAACAGTGGGCCCCTTAAATAGGTTGCAAACTGTATGGGCAGCTGTAAGTTGCCCATGAGCAAGAAATAATTTTGTGTAGATAACAGCTAGTCTTTGTATATTCTCAGAGACAAACATTTCTAAAGTAATCTCAAGTTCCCCCTCATTATAACATCGTTAACTACCAAAGCTGCTTCTTTTCATACACAGTATGACTATCACAGCCAATCTTCCGCTCATATCAAATTAAACAGAAGAATTAAAATTTCTCTGGCGCCCTCAGTTTACTGTGACCCACCTTTAGGTCACGACCCAGTCTTCGGGAAAAACAGTTTCTTGAGTGTTCTTCCACATGCTGCTTGTGTTTCAAAAAAAAAAAAAAAAAAAAAAGAGAAGAGGAGGAGGTAAACAAAACCCCGCAAACATCACTGCTAGATCAGATGTGTCAGATATAAATGTCATTATTCTGTCGACAAGCAAACAAACAAAGCTCTGGGGATTTCATCAAAGTATACCCGACAATAAGATGGTTATTTATTTGGAGAGGGAAAAAGCTATTAGTCTTTGTTGCACCTGTCAGCTCTGCGTGTCGGCAAAAGCACAAAGACCGCACACCTTTATTTATTTATTTTGTGTGGAGTTCCTTCTGTTTGGTGGATGTAAATGAGGCACTTGCTGGACACCGGCTTCGGCGCCAGATGAGGACGGTGTGCTGAAGTGATCATTTCATTAGAATAATTAGCTCTATCCAGTTAATGCCCATCCTCATTAGGAGATTTCTGTCACACAATGAACCAAATTTCTCCAGAACTTTTGTTTATGAGAATTGCAGTAGTTCCTCAATTATAGCCCCGAGCAATCATGTGTCACTTCAGGAGATTTGAAACTGGAGTGATTTCTGAGTGCTGTGTTGTCAGGGAAAACATAAGCAAAGGCTAGAAATATGTACCAGCCTTGACTGAGAACTTGCTGGAACTCCCATCAAAAGCTTTTCAACTGTGGCCTCAATTTTCTGCAAAGTGTGTGCCGCGCTGTTCTCATCTGAATTTTTTTCCTCTGAGCCGCAATTCTTATCAACATAAAACATGGCGGCGAGTGGAACTTCAGATGTACAGCAGTGTTTCTCTTTGATTTATTTATTGAAAACCAAATGGAAATGTTCTAAAGCAAGTTAATCAAATCAAAGTACTGGCATACATTTGAGGATTTTCCAGAATAACCTCCACGTTATGTTTTCTTATCCGGCCAAAAGGTCATCTACCTCTTTCATCTACACCACTTTATCTTCTTTACAAGGCCCATGGCATATTCCTTACCCATACTTCATCCTTCTGTCGCTGTTCTCCTAGACTCTTTTCTTCTTGTTTTTCCCCCCTAAAAGAGCATATTTTCTCCTTTTAAGGAAGGCTCAACTTGCCCAGCCTCAAACTTTACAAGAGGAAATATATCATCCTCATAAAGCAGAGGAAGACTGGTGTTTTTGCAAGCCCGTGGCCAGACAGACGATTGAGCAATACTGGAGTCAATCCTCTTGGGTGTAATTGTGATGGAATAGTGAATTAGTTGCGAACTTTAGGGAAATAAAGAAGTTTCATTGACAGTGCTCCTCTTAAAGTTAACTGCACTGAGTAAAAGTCACAATAAAAAGCCCAGTGGGAATTCTCAGTCCCAATAAAACTTGCTTTCATTAAGGTCTAAAGCCTAATGAGGGTTGTCAGGGCAGAAAACGTCATCTTCCTGTCTTGGGGCTGTCACTGATGAAAGATGGAGGAGCATTGACATGCACAGTGCAGTTTCAGAGGTGCGTGGTTTAAAAATAGGTGCAACGCCTTAATCTTCTCTTTTCAATTTTCGGGAGCCGCTTCCTCCGACTCTCAAGGGCAGGGACAGACTCGAACAGGTAGCGCTTTGGAGCATTCGCCGTGGCTCTACCTGAGATTAACAGCACTGCAAATCTCTTAGCTTGTAGCTGTCTGTTCAACGTGACTCCAGTCGCTTCTATCTTGTACCTAACCAGGGGGTGTCTGTTCAAAGACATTAGCATTTTAACTGATGACTGACAGTTTGCTTTCTGAGGTCTGGGTTATTCAAGCTGAAAATAAGTATTATTTTTGTAAAAGATATTAGTTGGAAATTGTATGGATGCTTTTACAACATGAGGTAGAGGCAAACATAAGCATGTGGCTAGATATGTAACAGCACTAAACAATACACTACACAAATATTACAGCTACGTGTCACTGGATGTTTAGGACAATGCTATGGTTATTATAAAACACCACATAAAACAACATGGAAGACCAAGATTTAAACATGGAAAGCTGAGGGACCATAGTGATGTAGTACTTGGAAAGGTCAGATGTCAAGACCAACCAAGGCCATAAATGGCTTATTTGTCTGTTGTTGGAAACAATGAAAACCTCAATAATCTGGTATTTAATTAAAAAAATCTTGTTCTGACTTTGCCACCTTTACCAAACACTAACCTCTTTGAGTCTGGACTTTGCCTAAGACTGGATAACTCTTCCTTTTTCACAAAACATTAATCTCATGTGTTTTCACTCAAACTCTGGACTTGCACTGTTTAGATATATTAACTGTTTACTTGTATCTATTACAGTGTATTGTGCAATGGTCTTGACTTGGTCTTGAACCGCTCTGGTGTGTCTGGACATGTCTTGGTCTCGGTCAGTGTACACACATGACTGCAATACTTCCCCATCAAAGACTGTTAAATTAAAGATCTGCCTCACAAGATAACTCTGCAAAAGCTAGCCCACATTAGTTAATTGCATGTTCCCATTATAGACATAAACATTACACAAAAATGACTTAAATCAGTGCATGCATGGTGTCTAACAATAAATAATTCACTTAAAACTGTGAAATTGTGTATTTTGAACTTAGTACTTGTACAAATATATAAGAAATACCTCTGCTTTACGATGCCACTGTGGCATGTTTACTTGTCACCCTCCTACATTGAGTAAAAGCATAATGTTATACAAAAAGCCCCTTGCAAAAATCTAAGCCTCTTGTTTGTTATTTAAGTATACCATTTGGGATGATGCCCACAGTTAATCACTGCGTACACGCTACGGTATAAAATTATGCTCTTGAAATTTGAAGATGTTGGCTGGAGTTCTCTTGCTGCTGTTCATAGTCACAGATTGTATTCCTTTCTCAGACTTGGCAGCTGTAACAGCAATATTTCAAGATTTGGCAATGTAAAGATGAAGTACTTAAGAAGAAATAAAAAGGTTCATTAACTGTAGGACACAACCCTTTATACATTTTTATGTCTAGTTCATGTCAGGTACTTTTTTTATATTATTTTTATCATCCTTTATTATCCCCATGAGAAAACTCCTTGTCGGCAGCCACACCAGCATGTTTTTGATGTTGGTGGGGGAAACCGGAGTACCGAGAGGAAACCCACCCGTGCACAGGGAGAACATGCATACTCAGAAAGGCTCTGTTCGACATTAATTATTAGCATTTATTTCTGTCTACAGCTGTCAAATTAAATAAATTTGGTTAAAAGATGTTCTGATTTTAAGCCCCCTGTCCTGTGTCCCCGGTGGATATCCACAAAAACACTAAAATGTCCCGGTTTCGTCCCGAATGTGTGTTGTGTTTGCAACCTTTATGTCTGAACTACTATCACAGAGTTACCATGGCAATGGCAATATTAACCAACTAAAAGAGTGTTCAGCAGGTCTGTAGTTCAGTAATGATTGGTTCTTAAGTGCAAGTCTATTGCTATCCTTCTCCAGCATTCACATTTTGACCATCAGCCCCAAAAACGTTTTTTCTTATGTTGTACAAATTTTCTGCAACATAATTTTTCATTTGTCAAAATGCTATTGTTGAATTTGAGGTAAAATTAAAGTGTCCTGGTTTGGACTGGACTGGCAAAGCTGGTTGATAATCTGTTAGCACTGGCAAGGTCAGCTAAGGCTAAAGGGAATGGTATCCATTTTTTAATTGAATTTAAACATTAACCCTAGCTCTGAATGACCACACATTGTCAAATTGTGAAAATATTCACATGTGCAGAAATATTATTTTTAATGGTCACCCTAGCTGCCTGACTGTTTAAGGCCATTACGTACTCCGCAAGAACAGAGAAATTTGTCCTTGTTCTTAAAGGACATCATTTTGTTCTTGGAGCCCTGGCTTGGTAGCTTGGTATACCAGACCATTTTCTTTTTTTTTTTTCAAAAGCAGACTGGTCTGGTCCCTTTCTCACACCCAATCCCTTCTCACTGAGATTTTGCGGACGGACCAAGTCCGCGCAAACGAGCTGTTTTTCTGCAGCAGAGTGTGGTGGTCTGGCCACTTCATACACAAGTAACTTGGATTGTGCGACTTATTCATAACATTCACCATGGCAGCAATGCTACTAAGAGGCTGTTTATTTCTGCTCTCTTCTCAGTTTTGAATAACCAAAGGATAAAAACAATGAAACCGCTCTGGTGTCCGCTCTACTGCTGGCCATGTTAACTAGTGTCGCTCACATGGCTTCCTTCTTGTGTGGTGTTGTCTTTGTTTGCGCCACGTCCAGCGTTTCTCTGATTGGTTAATCGCCCTTGAAATTGATTGGAAGCAACAAGGTACCAGACTTACTTCTTTCTCTAGAATAGAAAAAGAGTAAGTCGCAGCTGGCCAGGCCACTGGTTTTGTAGTTCTTGCAGCTTGTTCTTGACACACTGTCTGGGCAGAACTTTTAAATTGTGGGTGTCCGAGAACTATTGTGTGATTGGTCAGAAAACCTGAAGAGGGCGTGGTTAATGTGAAAATGTAAGGAGTTCTTTGCTTGAGTTTCTTATGAAGTATGAAATGTCCTGGCCAGAAACTAACTTTGTTCTTGTGCTTGCCACATAAAGCACAAGATGTCAAACAATTCGGATGGTAGATTTCTCCGAGAGTAGAACTTGTTTATGCAGCTTGTGTCCTTCTTAGTCGGACGGTCGGATGTCATAATGGAGTTCAATCCTCATGGCTTCTGTTCATAGACCAAATATATACGTTATAAGTTGTTACCAGTGCCTTAATGATGTTGAAGAGAGGAGGAAACACATAATCATTTTAAGTGTTTTTTTAAATCATATGTTATAAAGGGTTGAAACTATTCTAACAAAGCTAACTTGTTGACACCTTAAATATATATTTGACAATAATGTCTAAAACCATTAACAACTTGTTAAATTAGTCCTGACGTCAGACCCTGCACAGTTGGTGTTGCTTCTAGAATTTCGATGTACCCCACCCGTTCAAACAACTGGGGGGTGTGCTCTGCCATGTTGGAAACCCGTAAATACGAAAAATCTGATACCACTTTAAAGAAGCAACAGCTGTGTGATTAACATTGATGAACTTGTTATCGTGGCACCTGTCAGTGTTGGGAATATGGGCTGTCAACATGTTTCAGAGGCAGAGAAGAACAATAAGACGATAGGTGGTAATTACATAGGTTTGTTCAGTTTTGTTTACTTGGTTTGAGAAATTACACAATCCAAAATACAATAATTATCAGTTTGAATAGCATTTTCCTTGACAGTGTTGAAAAAGAGGAAATATTGAAAATTGTAAAAAACTGTGAAAACAAAAGATTGACTGACTGTGAAGCTAGACGTGAGACTTTACTACTAAAAAATATAATTGAATCTGTCATTGAACCATTCAACTACATTTATAATCTCTCATTAACAACAGGCGTTTTTCCAAAGAACATGAAAATAGCAGAAGTAGTAGCTCTTTAGAAAAATGGTGATAAACATGACTTTTCAAACTACAGGCCAGTGTCGTTGCTTCCACATTTTTCAAAAATATTGGAGAAAGTGTTTGTAACAAAGTTGGATAAATTTTTATATAAAAAAAAACATTTTAAACAACAGTCAATATGAGTTTAGGACAAAGCACTCCACAGCATGAAATTAACAGAAAAAAGAGCACCAGAAATAGATAATTAAAAATATCTTGTAAGTATTTTGATAGACTTTAAAAAGGTGTTTGATGGAATAAATCATGAAAGATTACATTAAGAAAATCAGAAGACATGAAAACAGAGTGATAGACAATCAGTGGATCAAAAGGTACTTGGAAAATAGAAAACAATATGTACAGATAAATAATAAAATATCATATTTTATATAAAATATAAAATATGTGTGTGACATGATTTGGGGAGTACCCCAAGGCTCAGTACTTGTTTTGTTCATGAAAGATTTTGTAAAAACATCAAAAACACTGGAGCATTCTTTTTGCTGATGACAGAACTTCATTTTATTCTGGAAAAAATATACAATAAGTTACAAAGAAGAGCTTGAAAAAGTAAAACATTGGTTTAATATACAGTAAATAAATTTACTCTTAATATTAAAAAAATAACTTCATTTTATTCAGTAAAAAAGGGAATCATATCAATAAAAATAGATGAAACTGATGTTCAAAGTGTAACGGAAACCACATTTTCAGGGGTGAGTATGGATGAAGACTTGAGTTGGAAATCTCATCTAAATTACACAAAAGGAAAAATTGCCAAAGCCATTGCCATATTACATAAGAAAAAAAATATTTCTAAATAAATCGGCATTATTTAATCTGAACAATTCCATGGTTGTGCCATATTTAAAATACTGTGTAGAAATTTGGGGGTTGGCATGCAATACTCACTTACAGCCATATTTAACGTACAAAAAAGGGACCTAAAAGTAATAAGTAATTGTCAGTATAGAGACCCCTCAAACCTATTATTTGTAAAGTTTAAGGTTGTAAAAATTCCGTGATTTAGTTGATTACAGTATTTTTTGTAATTGTGTATAAAGCAAACCACTAAACATTACTATTAAACAACCAAAAGAGGTTTGAAAAAAGAAATAGTCAATACAAACGTAAAGGAAGTGATATTTTTAACAAACCAAAATTTAGGACAAAAATAAGGGCAAGGGGAACAGGAATAATAGGGATCAGCCTGTGGAGTATAATAGACAGAAATAAAGAAGTTAAAAACATTTAAGATGTTTAAAAGATGTATAAAGTAAGGATGTTGGCGATGTATGGAGGGGATGGTTATGTTTGTGTGGATATAGACTGCGGTGTGGATTTAATAGGCACATATTTTTTTTTTTTTGTAGTTGTTTGTTGTTGTTGAATTTATATTATTATTATTTATTTATATATTATTATTTATATATTATATATTTATTTATATATTATTGATAGTAAGGGTTCTTTGTTTGCTTTTAGAAACATTGGTGAAGGTGTTTTTGTTAGATATTTGATTTAATAATTATAAATTTTAAGGGTGGTGGGATTATATAAATTCACACTTCAACCCACTCCGTTTCAGACATTATTATTTGTATTATTTCATATAAATGTCTATTTTGTTTTTGTTTAAAAAAAATATATAACAACTTAAACTGCTACAGCAGGTAATGACTTCTAGGCTTACATTTACAAAACAGAGGCTTGTGGACCTTGTTGAATCTCCCTTGAATATGTCTCTTCTGGTGGATAAACATTTATTGACTATAACAGACTATTATGAACTATTATTACCTGAACACATACTGTATGTTTTCTGTGGCTAAAGTCTACTTGTGCCTTGTAGTGCTTTGTTGCCTATTTGCCCTTTTAGCTCTTAGCCCCTGAGGTGATGAGCACCTACAGCACACCCAGTTCTTTGAAAAGGGCAGAGAGGCAAAAGGGAGCGCACAAATGAAAATGCTTCAGCGCTGCCTGTCAAACCTTCCAGCACAGTGATAAAGACTGCTCTCTTTTATGAATTAGGCTATACTGTAAAAGCCACCACTCACCACGGGAGGGGAGTCCTTGCCAGATTAACCCTGATACATATTATTAACCTAATTCATGCTGATCCAGGTTAAAACCAGCTCTGTACCAAATCACACTCTGCTGATAAGATGTTTAACTGAAAAAGTGGATCTGAGGTACAGTGGCTAGTCCAGCTTAGACTCCTCTCCTGTTTTCTGACACTGTTTGGGTGGACTGATGCCTGCTGTGACAGCTTCAAACTTGACTGGTTTCGGCTTATGTTCAGCTGGGGTGAACAGATGGACACCTTTCACAAATCTTCCTTTGACCTTCATTTAGGACACATCGATGCCATTTAAACCCACAAAGTCTCCAAAAAAAAAGGACAAATAAAGGGGTGTGTGGTGATTATGGTGTTTATAGCTATAGCTGAGCTGTCCATTACAGACTTCAGAGTCAATGGCTGGGTCCCAATCAACACACTAATTACAATATAGTGCACTACATAGTGATTAGGCCATTTTGTAGTGATGTCCAAATGTCTAGTGACTGAAATGTAGTGCACTCAAAGTTTTCCACAATACATTAGTAAAAGTAGTGAGCCGCGGTGGTCACTAGACGGTCAAATGGACCATGATGCTTTGTGAATTGTCAGAGGAGAGCTGCGTGACCGTGACATGTCTTTAAACTGAGCACAACAGGTTTGAATGACATGAGTTAGAGGCGCAAATTTGACTTTTTAAGCTTACCTTATAATCATACAGATGGAGCGTTGAGAGCTTTTCTCTTGAGGCAGAAAAGAGTTGCAGTAATCCAGTTAGATTTGGCCATTAATAGGACAAGAGTTATTGAATAAAAGACATAAGCATATCACTAAAATCTAATTTATCACAGAAGTCCATAATCAGCGGAATACAGAGTTTTTTTTAACATGCCAGAGTCTAATGGCGACAGAAAAACAGCTGTGTAGGGTCCCAAACCGTTTATTAATTTCAACATAATATAGGGCTTGAAGGGTTAGGGACTAGGGAGTTCAGTCGGACACAGCCTATGTGCCATTTCCTCACCAGATTAAACACAACATAGAGTTTCCTTGGTGCATTACAACCTATTTTCTATCATTCTCTCCTACTTTGCATACTCTGTGCTTACAATTAGCCAAATGGGTTTCCGAGCTGTATTCATCCTCTCAATTAACTTGTAACAAGAACACTGATTTCCCAAAAGGTCAAATTATTCCTTTGGCATAGTGTCCCCTTTTATGAATGTCTCACTTGTTTTTAAGCTCTTCCCGTGATCCTGTGTGCACTCATGAACATTTGTAACGCACTAACAAGTCTGCAGTTCGAAGGCCATCTTCTGATGTGCAACAATTGGTTCCATTAGGCCGGGCTTTTGCAGTTTAGTGCACAAGGCACTCGGCTATATATTTATATTAAATGAACAACTTGATTTAAAGACACTGTGTTGTCTGATGTTGTGTTAATGTAGAAGGAGGTTAAAAGACCCACCCCACCCCCCCGGTGGGTGTAGGTGGTGAAATTGACCAAATTGTACATTGTGACTTTAAGAGGCCATTTATGTGACAATGCAGTTAGCTCATTTACAGATATTCAGATGTTTTCACTCTGAACCCAGTTGAGGAGTGTTTTTGTTTTGTTGCGGCACCCTGCTAGTTGAAAACTAGTTGATGTCTTGCTCTTTTGAACACCAATTACATTGACACTCGCTGAGCTGCATGTTTTTGACCATAATTCAACTGTAGCCTACAACACATTGATACATGCAGACTCATTTCTTACTGTCCTAGTTTCAGTGCAGAAGTCAAGCGGATGTAACTCTGACAAGGTGTGGGTTTGTTAACACTTCTCCCGCCATGTCCGCAGGTCGAAGGACTTGATCAAGGAGGCCATCTTGGACAACGACTTCATGAAGAACCTGGAGCTGTCTCAGATCCAGGAGATCGTGGACTGCATGTACCCCGTGGAGTATGGCAAAGACAGCTGCATCATCAAGGAGGGAGACGTGGGCTCGCTCGTCTACGTCATGGAAGGTAGACGCACATTTGCTCTGACACAGAAAAGCTGCGATGTGAAAAACTGTAAATCCCCTTTAAACGTTTTTGATACCTGCCCGTGGTCTTTGAAAGCATCACCACAAGGATGAAAGAGAAATGAAAGGGCATTATTGATGAGAGGATTCTGCAGGTGATGGACTCAAAACTGGCACAATAAGTCTTTGTGATGATAGAGGAATCACGGACTTCCCATTGATTTATTTTTATGACTCAGTGAGCCTGCTGAGCACTTTGTTTTTTCTTTTCTGTTACATTGCTCACTTTTATTTACATCTTTTGAAAATTGCTGTGATTAGTATTGAGTTTAAGAGCACAGAAGAAAGCTCAATATCCCCATTAACACTAGTGAGATTTGAACAAAATGAATGATTTATGATGCAGCAGAATGTTCAGAGCTCTTAAGTCACCAATAGAATTGACCCCAGTGAAATACAATAGATCGATGAAGCAATAAAACACTGAACCTTACAAGCACACAGTATAGACTTTTTTTCTTCAGCCTTTATGGCCTGCCTCTGGTGTTATGGAAAGAGCATGTGATTGCTTCTTAAAGATGCTTTAAATTAAACTAACAAGGCCATTTCAAATGCTTTAGGGTTATTGTCATTAGTCATTTCCATATTACAACTATTGGGACATTTTAATCTTATAAAGTCAGCTGATAACTGAGGACATTGCTGTTGTGTGCAGTGGTCACGGCTGCAAACCCCAGAATTGAGCGACAAACAACAGATACTCAGGGATTTTTTGTCAAAGGTTTGACAATAAAAGATGGCATTTAAAGGTTAATATTTCACGAGGAGGAGCGCTGGTATTGATTGTGGCCTCTTTGTCTCAGGTGAGCCACCTTTTCGGATTACTGGCTTGGCGTGGCATTTATGTTATAGCTGTACTTGGCCAAAACATTTGTGAAAAGTAGATCTGCTGCAAAGTGCTTAGAGACTAGACAGAAATGTTCAGAACAGAAATGACCCTGACTTGTCTTTCATTCTGTAAAACTATGGTGCGTACTTGGCTCCATATAGTATTTGTCATCAGGCGAAGGACTCCAGAGAGATACAGGGTCTCTGTTTGAATGCCAACACAAATGTTATGGTTGTGTTCTGTCTCCATTTAGTGACTCACTGACTTTAATTCCAAACCCTCTTGTGGCTGAGATAAGTACTGTGACTTTAAAGGTAATTATATCTAATGAGATGACTCATATCGATCAGTAGGATCAATTTGGTCAATTCTGAGGGAAATAAAATAGTTTGAGAAAATGCTTTCTTTCACTTAACTATATCTGGCTTCATTCCAATAAATGAAACTGCTCTCACATAACACAAATAATTTAGTAATTTAAATATTATACTAATTCAACATACTGCTTGGCCCTGTCTGAGGAAAACACCCCTTTTAAATATTTACAGCTTTAGTTCCTCCAGACTCCAGACAGTAATTTCATAAATCCTGCAACTCTGACCACTCTGTAGGGATACGAGGTCAAGAAAGTGCACCAATAGTCTTACTTATTCTGTCCTTAACATGAAGTGTACACAGTATGAGAAAATGACCCAGTTAAACAATAGTGATGCACCATTTAAACTCGACAGGCTTAAAGGTCTCACACAAGCATAGAAAGGTAGTGAGACGGCCATTGTTCTGTCTGGACAAATTAAACAGCCTTTTGAGTTTTGTTATGCTCCTGTAGTGCTCTTAAAACCTGTAGGGTAGCCTCTGCTAAATCGAGTGCTTTAAGTGTACAGTACAGAATACATAATAAGGTAGGGTAAGTCACGGACAGAATCAGCAATTTTTTTGGAATTTCTGTGATCACAAAGGAAAGCAACCTAGAATGTATTAGTAAAACGTATCAAATGTTCAGCCGATGTTTATGAAGGCTTGTGCTTTAGTTTTGTGGTAAAGGAGAAGGGTTTTTAAGTTACTAGTAATAGAGAAAACATTAGTTCAATGCACATCAAGAGTGTACAAATGTGGTATAATGTTGATTTGCTTTATATAGGAGCTGTTCTTGGTTTTCAGAACATCTTAGTTTCAATTTTGAATAACTCAGACAGAGCTTCCAGACTCTTTTCCGATTGTTATTCTACTGCTCCCTTCAAATGTATTGATCATTTTAGTCACTGTGTTGCTTTGACTTAATATTAGTCCAAAAGGAAGTCAAAAAACTTTTAATATATTATTCCTGAAAGTTTTTTTTATTTTTTTACTGGAGACAATTCTGTTTAACTTTAGTTCAGACACAGAGCGTTTATAGAAACCTCATTTGAAGGCCGTGAAGTGCAGATATGTAAACAGGAGAGCTTACCTTCTAACTGGCAAAAGCTGGTAATGCAAATGAAATGCAAAGTGTGAGCCGTGAAGAGTTCCTGCAGAGGTAACTGGGTTAAACATTTTAGGCTGTAGAAAAATACGGCCTGTGACAGGAAATGTATTATAAATGTTGTGAAAACCATTGAGTGACATGATGAATTAGATGATAGATTCCAGCACTGTCATGTCTCATTACAAATCTGACACGTCGGAATAAAACCCAACATTTAAAAATCTGTGGAAGTATGGCTTCAGAGCGGTGCACAGATGTGAGGACAGTGATCAGTGGCTCACTAGGTAAGAATAGATCTTAATCACTGTTTGAAATGAGAGTGTGAGTGGATGATTGTAGCGGAGGCGACTTGTCATGCTAGGTCACAAATGAAAATGTGTCACACTGACTTGATGAATAGGTTCCTCTTAAATCCAGCAAAGCAACAAAAGACGATAGAATTAAAAGAAAAAAATTATTGTCAAGGGTCTTAGAGATTTGAAGGTGATAGATGAAAAAAAAAAAAACTAAGATAATGAATTAAATTTAATAGCGGTCATCTGCCATTTATTTATAAAAATGTGCATAATTATTTCCCATTTGATCCGTAGGGTATGCTTAATATCTTTATCTTCAATGAACATACTGTCTCACTTTTTGTGTCTCTCGCCAACAGACTACTTGCTTTGCATAAAACACAAATGCTACAAGCGTGGCCCAAGGATTGGTGACTTTGTGCCATGGTGGGTGCAGACACATCAGAGTTTTTAACACAGACTGACAGAAAGTGTGCACCCACCACACCATGTCAACCCCACAGCTGCGCCAGCTCAGTGTTGTACATGATTTTCCTATCAAATGAAGCGTTCCGCCGCTCATTGTTGTTTCTTATTGGAGCTTGGCAGGCTAATAAGACGAGCGGTTTGCCATGAGGTAATGGCCCTGCTTTAATAAGCATATGTTGGACACAAAAATACTACCCTCTAACAAGAAAATGATTGTTTGTTTTGTATGTAATTGTTCTCAGGTGCAAGGTTATAGTGTGCCACAATAAAGCCACAATACAGTTCAGTACTCTAGTAGTTTTTGGAACAGGCTTGTGTCTCATCTGTGGTGTGTGCAGCAGACTGCTACATAAACACTGATGTCATGCAAACACTCAAGTAATGTTTTTGCACAACTTTAAATTGTATTTTTTTATTTGTGATTCAAATAATAGAAGACTAGTTTTGAAGAAAGTAAATAAATAAAACACTGCAAAAAACATCCGCCCCCCCTTCCTTTCCACTCACACACAGAATGATAAAATGGTTAATATCTTCAATTTAATCCACTGGGACCATTTCCTGAATTGTTTGATCGATGGGGCTGTTGCCGATTTCCAGCCTCTTTTTTTGCTGCCACCATACCAATTAAAAAAAATAGGCAGCATTTTCTTGCTCATTGATACATCCTAAAATTGGCATTAGAAAGTCTGACGCAATTGTAACACAATGACACAGAACCTTTGAAATATATCATTCCAGATTTTTCGAACGGCTGAAATAAATGGGCAAGAGAACCTTTGGACCCATTGCACATATCACCCATTGCAGATTAAAATTGGAAGTTTTTGTTTAACCATGAAATAATGTAATTGGTAATAGGTATACCAAGGTCCTTTGACCCATTCTCCCTGAGATAGTTGGTGCTTACAGGCTGTGCAAAAGCATTGACAAAGCGAGTAATGAGGTGACTATAAATTGTACTTGAAGAGAACTTTTAAAAATGCATTTGCATTTATAATTAATATAAGTAAGACACTATAAAAACTCTCAGTAAAGGTGTGCCATTGTTTAGCGGTTATTAGCAACTGTTGTTTCCAGTTCAAGCGTTAGTGTGACTAGTGAGTTTATAAAATATAAAACTAACACACCTGTCTTACTTCAAAATTCAAAAAGCAAAAAGCAAATAAACCAGATACAACCTTCAGTTGTTTATTGCAGCACTACAGCTACACTTCCAGCCTCTTGCTCTACTAAACACAACAAGTTACACTCATGGGGCCAGGTCTCCCCTGCAAAAAGACTAGCCACACCAGTTCTATGCCACCAGGATGAGCAGACCTCTCCTGACTCAGCATGCTTAGCAGGAGGCAAACACATGGAGCGGAAACAGGCTGTTACACTGGACCCTAGCAGAGTTTTATAACAAAATGCACTAAAAGGACCCTACCCTAAAAAAAAAGGGTGCACGTGGCAGAGTGGTTAGCACTCCTGCCTTACAGCAAGAAGGTTGTGAGTTTCAAAACCCGGCCGACTCAAATATTCTCGGCCGACTCCGGTCTTTCTGTGAGGAGTCTGCATGTCCTCCACGTGTTACTGTGGGTTCTCTCCGGGTACTCCGGCTTCCTCCCTCCGTCCAAAGACATGCATGTATAGGTTATTTGGCAACTCTAAAGTGTCCCTAGTGAATGAACGTGAGAGTGAGTGGTTGTATGTCTCTGTCTGTCTCTATATGTCATCCCTGTGACTAACTGGCCACTGTCCAGGGTGTACCCCGCCTCAGGCCCAAAGCTGCTGGGATAGGCTCCAGCCACCCGCAACCCCTAACGGGACAAAGCGGTAGAAAATGAATGAATGAATGAGTTCTGAAAGTTTGCTCTAAATTTAATTAGCCTCTGATTTGAATGCTGTCGCTGTTAACGTATCTGAAGCTGCTCTCCTGCACACAGCACAGTGGAAACCTAAGGCTATTCACGGGTTATCTGTACCAAACTGCTGTTCTTCCCAATGACCGTTTGTCATAAAAACAAGATAAGCTTATGTTCAAAATGTCATTTTCACCTCTAATGGCCAAATAAGAGACAGTTTAGTATTTGTACCACATTTTGGAAAAAGATCAGAGGGGTTACTAAAGTGGGACAGTATGCTTATTATGGATGTACCTCTTTAAACAATGGAGGTGCCTCTAAATGCATACCGTACTGACCCGACTTCACCTAAAAATACTGCTCCAGTAAAAAACCTGTCTTGATAATTCTGGCCATCGGTGCTTTACAAAACCCCTCTCTGTTTGTTTATCCCGTCTACCTCTCAACTAAACAAACACCATCCAGCTTGTTTCTCCTTCATGCTAGACTGCCATTTCCCCGAATTTCCAAGCCCTTCTCTTTCAACAACCCACACTAGTTAGCTTTTGTTACAGATGCAGCAGATAATTGGAGATTAGACACAACAGTAGCCGCTGAAACAGAAAGGATCTTGGCACCGATTTCCTGCTATGATGAGGCTGTGTCCACCTGGCCGTGGATGCTTTAATGATTCTGCAGTATCTTGTTTGCTGTTACTGACACCGGGCCCATTGTAGAAACAAAGAAAAAAAACTCTACAAAAAACTAAAAAACAACACTGATTGCAACCAAGACAAAAGCTGAAGTTTCCATGGAGATAGGATGAGCTTTTTGATTGGCTGTGGCACCGGTGTGCAGACGTGCAGGTGGCTCATAATGATAAGCATTGTAATCACATTATATTACGATGAAGTGTTTCCCCCAACAGAAGAACTTCAACCCCCATTATCATTAGACTCTGTTATAAAAGATGCCTTCATATGCTGATGTATAAGAGAGCTACACATGGTCCCCAGATGCAGTAGGATTGTAATTATTTATGATTATTATGTACTGCAGTATGGCAAATTATGTCGCTTTTCCTTTTTTTGTTTTGTTTTGTCGACATGTTGTGACTGTGTTGTAACGTTAACTCAGACTAATGTAATTGTCTCTGAGCTTCTTGTCTGTTTGTGATTTGTAATTGTGAGTTGGCCGTTTCATGGAGATTTGTTGTCAGGACAGAACACTGGCAATGAACTTGACTGACAGTTAACTTTGGCTGAACTTTTAAATAGATTTGGCCCGAATTACGCCTGTTGACTTTGGCCCTAATGTCTTACGCCGGGAGGGCTTCATAAATTACAATGAAGGCAAACAATGACTATAGCTCTGCCAACACACACACGATATGTACAGAGTATGTGCAGTATACTCCGCTTGAAAGCGAAGCTCACACAAGTCAATATTTACTTCTCAGAGTCATTCCAGTCTCATTTGCGGTTTTTTGAAGCTTCATAAGTGGATTGGTGGACTCTTTTTTTTTTTTTTTTTGTAAATGGCTGCTCTGTAAAAAGGGCTTTAAAGCTAGTAGATGACTTTGATATGTGACAGCTTGATCGCCTGCTGAGTGGGACTTTCAGACCAGCTGCTTATTGAATTAAACATTTCTTTCTTGACTACTATGGATGCATTTGGAAGTTGAACTAATAAGATCATGACAGACTTTCATCCGTTGCTATTTTAATAAGTGGAAGCTAGTATTTTACTCTACAGAGTTAAACTGTACAGTCATTATCTCACTCTACCAGCACATTTTCCACTGACGTTTCTATTGTCATCACTTCTGTCCTGCACAAATGGCAGTGGAAATGCAAGCCTCTTATTCATAACCTGTACTGATCCATGCCATAACTCTCTGTAGAAACGTGGCTGAAGATTTTCATAACAGCATTGGGAACAGGCAGCACTATGCATTAAAACAGACAAGAGAATAAGTGCGTCATTGTCTGAACAAGAGCTCTTGCAAATGCAACCTCTTTGAGTGAAAAGTTATATAAGGGATAAAAGTGCTTAAGAATCCCCTTTGCGGTGTGTTTCTCACCCGTCGTGAGAAACAAAGTGCGCAGAGAGGGAAAAGCCGAGCCAGGGGACAACATGAATTTGTGAATAATACATTTTTTGTATTTGTTAACTTTAAGGCACATCTAGCCTTTGCTGTATATTGTATTAGTTCGCCTAAGCCCAGAAGGAGGGTAGAGGGCGTAAGGAGCAAGTGGTGATTTTACAATAAGGCATTGTGAAAAAGCTTTAAACCCCAGTGCTCTAAAGAAAGTGACAGTTTCTTACCCATTCAATGTAAAACTGATACACTGTAGAGCAGTTTATCCAGGTCAGGGTGTTATGAGATTTAAAATACAAGTAGGATTTGACAATTCTCAACACAAACTAGTCCAAGTCCCAATTATTTTGTTTGACTGGTTGTTAGATAAAGCTGATATAATCTTTTGATTTAAATTTTTTAAGGAACTGACTTCAATTCCAGGGTTGTGTTTGGCATCTTCAGTAGATTTGTGTTGTGTGTGGAACATAGCGTGTATAAATGGTGTGGGCTGGCCAGGCTCAGCTAAACCAGATAAGTTTTTTTCAGTGTCTCAGCTAATCACATTTCACAGAAGAAAACAAAATAGAACAAAACTATAACATGTGAACTTAAAAAAAACAGAATCAAGATAGAGAAAGTCAGTATAAAAAAATAATAATAATAATGAAGAAGGAGTCAACTTTGTTTGCATATTATTCCTCTAAAGTTTTATTATTTACCACATACATCCTATACTTCATCATTCCTGGAAAATCACTTTAAAGCAACAATTAACAGGCTCCCACTCATGTTTGAATGCTCTTGCAAAGACGATGCTGCATTGTGACTCAGCTGCTCTCCTTTGATAAAGTCAGTAATTGATGGTTTTAGCTGTTCATTGTAAGACACTTAAGAGTCTTGATAGACACGGCTGTGTGTGAGACGCATGCTTCTAATGAAATAGAAGTGGCAGCAGGGAACGGGAAGCACCGGTTTGTTTTCACAGTTTATTTGGCAGATTTGTTTTTCCCAGTGATAATCCCCTGTAGATGATAGTAACACCTTATCACCTCTGTCACCTTGTAGCTCACAGGCTGACTTATTAAAGCACACTCCACTAGGAAAACCTGCTCTTTCTAATTTGTTTATATCCACTGGAAATCATGAACCATCTCAGATATTTAACCTACAACAGTGGATTCTAAAATCCCTACAGAAGATGAAAACTACAGATGTTTGTTTTGTGTTACATTTGTGCCTGTAGCCATTCTGGCTCCTGAATGCAAACTGTCAAATTAAAGCAACACCGGGCGGTTTTGTGCCAAAAATGATAATTGGAACAGATACTGCGGACTATTTTTAGTAACTTATTGATGCAAATTATGTCTCTGACGCTGGAAGGCATTTTAACCACTTTGATACACTTTCTGCCACTGATATGGGTTATGTCCACAGTAATATATATTTTTCCTACAAATTCATAACTTTTGCAGCATCAGCACTCTGATCATTTTGAAACTTGAAGACTACGATTTTAATGCTTCAGGCTGTGTTTTCGTTTGAAAAATTTGTGCTGAAGCCATTGAAGGACTCAGGAAGGTTTAACAGGGCAGAACTGGGGCTCCCTTACCGTCAAAGCCCAAGGGCGCCTCATGTTTGATGGAGCACTCATATTCACAATTTAATTAAAGCAACAATTTTTACTTACCATACACTCTGAAACGTATTAAAATAGCCTCCACCACAGACCTTATGCACTCTACAGTATATAATCCACACATGGACTGTCATCCTGACTATATTTTTAGACGGCCCCTCTCTATTTTTTGGCTTATGTTTACTAAAAAGCATCCCATTTGGACTTATGTGAGTTCATAGTTCTAAGCCACAGAACACATCAAAATTTAGAACATCAAGCACTAATGGAGCACTACATTTTGCTCGCTTCATTTCACAGTTGTAAGATCAAAGACTGCCTACAACAAATATCTGACAGTATGTTAACGATTTACTGCAAGCTCTTTCTGTAACACTGAAACCCTGTTTGTCTCTTTTTTTTTACAAACTCTATTGATCTATTGAACGGCACTCAATTGGCACTCACTGATGCTGCCTGTTTTTGACCAGAATTGAATCATAGACTATGACGTACAGCAAATTGCCCAACGTGACAGGCATCAAGCTGCTGGTCATAGTCGAGACGTACAGTGTGACAGGCACTGATCGTGTAGGATTTTAGATTTTTTTAGATATTTTCTCACTGAAGTCATCATAACTCATGTTTAAAATGTGCCCCGCAGTGGCATTCTTTGTGTTTTTCATTTCAAGGGCAACCTTTATGTCAGTTTTCACCACTGGAGACAACATTTTTACAACAACAGAAGATAATGGCTCAAAGTCTGCCAGTGGTTAAAACAGTTTAGATTGTCTTCTCTTATTTGTTATTCCTGACTAGTTTTGGCCATTAGTGCGGTGATAGTTACAGTTTTCTGCTTGTGATATAATTAAATTCTTGAGGTGAGACAACACAAGTATCTAACTATCTATCTTATTGATTCTCCTGGGAGCCTGTTGGAGACCAAATGTCTCGTGGATCTCCTTGTGACACGGCTGCACCTCTGAGACAAACCCGATGCTCACTGTCCAATGAGGCACAGGAATGCAAGATGGGCTTCTTTCCCATCATAAGCGCAGATGTAATCAATCAAGTGTGACTCTGTGTTGGACATGTGAAGGAACATGATCTAGATTAGAAAACAAACTGCAGCTACTCTCACTACTGCTGCTTGATCGGCTGTTGTTGCACTTTCACTACAGACAAAGCTCCATACACACGTTACCTTTGGACAACCAGTGACAACATCTTTTATAAGAAGTTTTTTTGAGAAGACATTATTGCACTTTAGAGCTTCGAACTCTATGCTAATGCATCTCATGAGCAAATATGTGCTGTTAGAGCTAATAGATGGAGTATGTGTCATCCACTACTCTGAGTTTTTCTTGGACTAAAAAACCTTCTCTTGTTTTTTGACGTCAGACAAAAACTGGATTTACTGAAAGAGCATGTTATGGCAGAGAACTGTAGATTAAAATAAAAGCATCTGAATGTTAAGAATTTCTAACATTATTGAACCATATGTTATTGAAATACACTGCAGGTCTGAAATATGAAGCCTTTTTCTCTTGATCATCATTGACTGAAAAGTGACTGTGCTGCTGCAATAAGCCTTGTTTCTATATATTTTCTTTTTTTGTTTGTTTTGATGTCTAAGATGAAAATTATCTTTAGTGTTCATTATTTGCAGTAATATTTATGGACATGCAGAAAAAGAGACCAATTATCCAGTTGACTCATTTCTCAATATTTATTTTACAAGCTTTTTGTGCACTGGATAGAACCTAACCTAACTGGTTTGTTGCATTAAATGATAATAATCAATAATTTATTTATATAGCGCCTTCCAACAACCACAGATTGAACCAAGGTGCTTAACAACATTAATAAAAAATAAACATATTTACAAATAGGTTTAAAAACACATTTAACACATAATAAACAAGTCTATTTAATTGCGCAATCATTGATTCCTTGATGAATATCAACAGTTACACAGCCCAGTCAGAAAAAACATTCCTTATGCAATAGCTGTGCCTTCCAATGAGACAAAAACAGCTGACACACAAGTTAGTCAGCAGCAACAGAGTGACCCAAAAAATGTGTTTCTGCTGCTCTAAAAATGAGCATCACATCTCTGTAAAGACTGGTCTTCATGATGTTCTCATCTGTTTACATGTGTTATGTATCAGAGCGCTTAGTACAGCTATAGAGTGAACTACAATAGTCAATAATACAATATAATATAGAGTCTGACAATGAATTGTATTTGGTGAGTTATTCCAATTGAAAGACATTTCAATTAGATTGTTTAAACTCCAGTTACAATTGGACTAATTTGACTGATCTACTTGCATGCAACCACTATGGCTGCACAATATTGGATCAATGTGCAATATTTAATAACAATTTTAAATATTGCAATAACATTAGTACCTGCAATATTTGAATTGTCTTTTTACCTAGGAAAAAAAAAAAAATAACACTATGGACTAACTCTCACTCGTCAAAGCAGAAGCTAAATTAGTATCAAAGATTATAGAAGAACTAAACCAGGATTCAGCAGGTCTAAACTGAGACTAAATGTAGGAATAAACCAGGTCTAAACCAGGGCTTTTTTATTTGGACGCACTGTATTTTGATTTAAAACTTTATGACTGAATGATTTAGACAGAAATAAAATTAAAAGTCAATAAATAGATGAATATAGTGTTATTGCAAAACAAGCTATTCTTTGCGAATATTGCGATCAATAATTTGCAATAAATTTGCGATATATATTGCAGCCTTAGTAACTACAGTTATGGTTTTGTGGCTGTCTAAAAATGTAATTTTAAAGATGGTTGGTGAGAATAAAACCATAAAAAATCAGTCAAATCAACAATGTAAAATTGCACTGATAAAAGAAAGTTATTGGGGATGAGTCACTCTATATTTTAATTTATGTACGTATAATGTGCTTGAAAATACCATACAATAGTTAAAATTGCAATTTATTATTGTTCTCATCAACATTGCATAATAGTAATAATCTCTTCCCAGATATTAATGAGACCAGCCTTAGAATGCATTTGGCCACAGGAACCAATCCGCTCTATTCCATTGTTGCCTGGCAACTTAACTTTATGCAGCCCTCAGATTGTTGCTGCTGTTGCTGTCAAAGTAGTAAAAGATTGAAGCTTTTTGAATTTAGTGTAAGAAGCACTTGAGAATGCACATCCAGCCTAAATACACAGAAGAGCCAAAAATGGACTTGACCACATTTGCCTAATAGGGTTTTTATCAACTAGAAAAAGTAGATGACTAAAGAACTTCAATAGAGTAACGGAAATGGTTGGGACTAAGATGTAAGAAAATGAACTGTGAGTGCAACCTTGGTTATTACAATGAATGAGTCAGTCCCTCGACTGAGCTATTGGTTCTCCATGATAACATTAATGAGCCTCTCAGTGGAGCTTCATTAAGGTGTCATCCTGGGAAAGTGTGAGGGTCTGTAATTGGAATGACATTTAAATACGCTCTGTTCACCCTCTCATAGACACAGACGGAGCGGGAAGGGTCAGGATCACGTGTCGGCCATGTTTCTAGACTCTTACCTGTGATCCACGCTCTTCTGGAAAAGGATCAATTTCTCAGTACTGCTGCAGCCTCAGATGTCACTAAGATTATATATGTTAATTCAATTCTATCTTTGCAGTTGTGGAAATACTCTACTCTACAGTAAGTGCATGATTGTATTTCCCCACATGACTGACGGCTTTGTTGATGTAATTTTCAGGTGTAAGAAATTGATTGTTGTGAAAAAGCCAGCAGAAAATCTTAGTTCCTAGTATTTTGTGAAACAGTACTGATCAACATAGATTCTGGATCATCATCTGAAAGGAGTGTATTAGCAGCCTACAATGGCAACTTGGCTGTCATTACAGGGTTGATTAATTATTGCTGTATGAAGGTAAATACGTTTAAAACAGTTGATATACTTTAAAAAACAACATAGGTTTAATTGGATTTTTTTAAGGGGGATTGTTTTTGCCCTTAAAGACGCACTCTGTAAAATATTGGAGTACTGCAGTATAGTAGGAACACAGTCAAAATATTTGCAGTCTAGCTTCGAGAAATAGACAAGTGCCATAGAAGCCAGCAGAAGGGGCTATTTTAGTTCCATTATTTCCTTTTCTTGCTTTTATAGGTGTTTTGAGAGGACAAACTGGGTATGTCTTTTTGAGCACACAATCTTAAATAAACACAATTGGACCTATTTACCCATTTGTTCAAAGACAATAATACGCCCTCCAGGGCTACTAGTTCATGTGCTCTAAATACAGTAGTACTGTGAGGTGTGAAATTGCAGTTCATCGCATGTAAACAAAAGGTTACACAGATAAAGTTATATCTCCATATCTATGTACGTCTCATGACTTTTATTCTCCTTTAACATTTGATTTATGTTGCCACAGAGAAGCCTCTTTTCTTTGCTCCACCAATAAAAGCTTTCTTCCTTTAAAGTGAACATACTCAAAGTTGAGAGAACATTTTTTTTCTGACGCAGTAGACTCTGATAACACTGAACTGAGGTTTAAAATCTTGAGTATG